>OY856413.1:92088300-92110800 GCA_963693085.1 Alisma plantago-aquatica | reverse complement strand
GGGTTAGGTTCGACAAGAGTAATTGAGTTAATGTTACAAATCAGCATTCAATCAACCATCAGAAAAGTTGGAGACCACCAAGAGTTAGAAAAGTTGGCGACCACCAAGAGTCAAAAAATTAGTTGACTAATAAGAATCAGAAATCTCATTGACCACTGATGGTCAGAAAGCTTGGCAACCACCAAGAGTCAGAAAAGTTGGCGACATCAAGAGTCAGAAATCTCATCAACCACTAAGGGTCAGAAATCTTGGGGACCACCAAGAGTTAGAAAAATTGGCAACCACAAAGAGTCAGAAATCTCATCGACCACTAAGGGTCAGAAATTTTGGCGATCACTAGGGTTAGAAATCTTAGCGACCACTAGGGTTAGAAATCTTGGCGATCACTAGCGTTAGAAATCTTGGAGACTAATGTGGGTTTCAAAAACCTTGGTGACTCACATGGAGTTCAAAACATTTGCGATCTACATGGAGTTCAAAACCTTGACGACCAACATGGGTTCAAAAACTTGGCAACCAACATGGAGTTCAAAAACTTGGTGACCTACATGGAGTTCAAAACCTTGGCGACCAACATGGAGTTCAAAACCTTGGAGACCAACATCGAGCTCAAAACCTTGGAGACCAACATGGAGTCACACACATATGCAAGGTCTAGGTTTTCTATCTTCAGCGTAGAGGTACATCAAGAAGGGTTATCTACTCAAGATCCACCATCTAAACTCAACCCTAGGAAAGATATCTTCCTACTTGGAACAACATTTTTGAGCAACATCATGTACATGTAAGATAAGAGTAAACAATAATCATCGCGAAACTTATATAAATCACCTTAGAGGTGATGAAGAAGCTTCAAATAGCAAGGTAGCTCGAGGAAGGAAGGAGGAAACCCTAGCTTGAGCACACCACTCGGTCAAGCTAGTTCCTTCTCCAAGGAAGAAGGTGTCTTCAACCTCTAGCTCAAGCTCCAACATGGATCCAACCAAGTAGAAGAGAGTGGAAGGTAAGACAGCAAGGAAAGGAAGAAGACCTTACTTTCTTAGGGAAAGGTCAAGCTTAGGAAGCTCCACAAGCTTAAAGAGAGGGTAGATATGAACCCTAGGTGCACATGCAAGCAAGATCATCCAAGCTTCTTCAACATGACTCCTTCTCCACCAAGCAAGAGAGATGAGCTCCAAGAAATAAGGAATAAGAGAGAGAGAGATTGGTGTGTAAAGAACTCATTCCCATGCAAAACGTGATGTATATAAGGCTTAGGGTGAGAGAGAAAGGAAAGGAGAGGTGTTTATCCATGCATGTCATGTATCCAAGGTCAAAACATCTCGTCCATGCAACCAAGTTGACCACTAAAAAAATTGGGCGACCAAGATCGAACACATTCTTGGCAACCAAGATGGTCCTCATTCTTGGAGGCTAAGACGGACCACATTCTTGGAGACCAAGATGGATCAGAAAAATATAGTGGCCACATAGAAATATTAGAGACCAAGATGAGTCTGAAATCTCATCGACTGCCAACACTAAGTGGCCCACATGAAATCTTAGTGACCACCAACACTAGAGATACATGAAATCTTGGAGACCACCAGCATTGGGTGGCCAATTGGGTCCCAACATTCAAGGTTCAATCATAGGATTAGGGCATCTATGAGAGCAAACCCTGATCTCAACACAAGGCTAGATGTCACCAACTAAACCAAGGTGTAACAAGGTGCCCCAAGGAACAACTAACTCAAGCATGATATGAAAACATGTGATGCACAAAAATCATGTGAAAAATTGCAAGATAAACCCTAGATATGGGTGGATTGCATAAAAGTCCAAAACAAGCACATATATGCATAACTTTCTCAAATAGTGTCCAAACTAGACAAACTTGAAATTTAAGTTTGTCACATGATATAAAATCAAGGTTTATTTAAGGTTTTAAGCATCCAATTATGATAATCAAGCATGTTCAACCATAAAGTAAGGTTAGGGGTCTTACAACCATAAACCCCTAACAAGGAGTTCAGCCCCATAATCCTATGCAAAAAGGATGGGTACTTCCTACGCATTCCATCTTCTAACTCCCACATGACCTCCTACACACCACGGTGATGCCACAACACCTTCACTAAGGATATTTCCTTCTTCTTCAACTTCTTCACTCTCCTATTCAGGATCAACATAGGACCCTCAACATACGACACATCCTCCTCCAACTCAAACTCCACTAGCTGCAACGCCTGCTCTATATCAAGGTGACATTTTCTCAACATGGAGACATGGAAGACATTGTGCACCTATGCAACTCTGGCGGTAACTCCAAATTGTATGCCACCTTTCCAACACGTGACAAGATAGGGTATGGTCCAATAAACCTAGGAGCCATCTTACAATTCTTAACCAACCTCAGCACACCCTTCCAAAGGGAAACCTTGAGATACACATGATATCTACCTCGAAACTCCAACGGTCTACTATGATTATCAACATATGACTTCTATCTATTCTGAGTTGCTTTCAATTGTTGTAGTATCACCTTGATCTTCTATGTATTCTATTGTACTAGATCAGGACCCAAAAGTTGATACTCACTTGTCTCATACCAACAAAGAGGTGACCGACAACGCCACCCATACAACGCTTCATACGGTACCATGTCGATACTTCTCTAATAACTGTTGTAGTAAGTGAACTCTATCAAACTCAGATGCATATCCCAACAGCCAATAAAATGCATAACACATGCCCTCAAAAGATCCTCCAGAGGCTGTATGGTCCTCTCTGACTGACCATCTATCTGTGGGTGAAAAGTTGTACTAAACTTCAACTGTGTCCAAAAAGTTGCATGTAGATATTCCCCAAACTGACTTGTAAAATGTGGGCCTTTGTCAGATACTATGGTAACTGGAATACCATGCAAATGAACTATCTCATCAACATATATATGTGCTAACTTCTCAGTTGTATATGTTGTCTTGACTAGATTTATCAACCTGTCAACTATCACACAAATAGAATCATGACCCTTGGTTGTCCTAGGAAGACCAACCAAAAAGTCCATGGTAATATGATCCCACTTCCATTGTGGTATCGGCAATGGTTGCAACGTCCCTATAGGCTTCTGATGCTCTAGTTTGACCTACTGATAAACTGGACACTTAGCAATGAATTCGGCCACAACACGCTTCAAACTTGGCACTAGTAAAAATCCTTCAAATTATGGTAAATCTATGTACTTCCAGGGTGCATTGTGTATATCAAGGAATGAGCCTCCTCATGAACCATCTTGATCAAGCACTCAGCATCTGGAACCACTTTCCTATTGTAAGAGAAAATTGTCCCATCCTCCAACTCATGGAAGCCATCATACTTCTTGCTGCCAAACTCTGACCTGATATTCTATATCATGATATCATTCTTTTGAGCATATTTGATCTGTTGTATCAAGGTAGGATTTACCTACAACTATGCTAACAATCCCTCCAATAGAGATACTCCTAATTGTACATTGATATGGCAAAGCGACATTAACATGTCCCACTTGTGGCACACCATAGAATGTAATTATGCCTTGTCTACAATTGATGAAAAATATGACTTCCTACTCAATGCATCAGCCACCACATGCTCCTTCCCTAGATGGTAGTCAAGCGTGCATTCATAGTCATTAATGAGCTCCATCTATCTGCTCTTCCTGATGTTCAACTCTTATTTTGAGAAGATATAATGAAGGTTCTTATGGTTAGTGAAGAACTAACACTTATCCCCATACATATAGTGCCTCCAAATCTTTAGGGCATGAACCACTACTTCAAGATCCAGGTCATGTGCTGGATAGTTCTCCTTGTATTTCTTAATTTTTCATGAAGCAAAAGGAATCGTGTTCTTGTCCTGCAGTGGCACACATCCAAAACCATTCTTCAAAGCATCAAAAAAGACAATGTAGCCTTTCCCTTGCTTTGGCAGCACTAACACTAGAGCACTGGTGAACTTCTCTATCAACAGATGGAAAGAACACTAACACTTGTCATGCTAGACAAAAGGAATACCTTTCTTGGTCAACTTGATTAGGGGTAAAGCTACGACACTGAAATTCTTGATCTTGTAGTAACCAACCAAACCTAGGAAACTTCAGACCTCAGTCGGCGTCTTGGGTAGCTCCCACCCCAACACTGACTCAACCTTCTTTGGGTCTACACAAACACCCTTAGCTGACATGATGTGACCAAAAACATATACCTCTGTCAATCAAAACTCACACTTGCTGAACTTAGCATATGTCGGTGTTGCCTCAACAACGTCAACGCTTGGCGAAGATGTTTCTCATGTTGTTGTCTATCTTCGGAGTATATCAAGATATCATCCATGAATACAACCATGAACTGGTCCAAATACAGTCTAAACACAATGTTCATCAGGTCCATGAAAGTTATCGACACATTGGTTGACTCAAATGGCATAACCACGAATTCATAGTGACCATACCTAGTCCTAAAAGTAGTATTAGGTATGTCATCCGTCTTGATCCTCAGCTGGTGATACCTTGATCTTAGATCTATGTTGGAGAACATTGTAGCACCTCTCAACTAATCAAACAGATCATCAATCCTAGGCAATGGGTACTTGTTCTTTACTATAACCGTGTTCAACTGCCAAGATTCCATACACAGCCTCATGGTATCATCCTTCTTCTCAAACAATACGGCAGCACCCCAATGGGAAGTGCTCGATCTGATGAAACCCTTCTCCAGTAACTCTTGTAACTATTTCTTCAACTCCTACGTCTCTATTGGTGCCATCATGTAGGGTGATTGGGCTATGGGTTGCATTGTAGGAACAAGATTGATCTCAAAATCAATTTCTCTAGGAGGGGGAACACCAAAAAACTCTTCAAGAAAAGCATCCTCAAAATCTCGTACAACGGGAACCTCATGGATACTAGGACTCATCATCTTGGTATCCATGACATGTTCCAAGAAAACCTCACACCCCTGTCTCATCAACCTCTCTACTATCATAGCCGACACCAAACATGCAGGAAGAATCTTCTTATCTCCTTGGAAGACCCACAAAACATCTCCAACACAGAACGTCACCACCTTGGAACTACAATCCAAAACAACCTTATACTTATCCAATGTATCCATTCCTAAGATCACATTGAATCCATGCATATTAAGTGGCATCAAATCCACTTGAATGTTGCATCTAGATAAAGAAAGAATGCAAAATGGGCACACCTCCAGCAACTAAGTAGATCCAACAAAAGTGGTTTCAAGCAAAAGGCTATCATATCTACTACAAATAGGTAGATAACAACTACTTGTCACCTCTCTAGTGATAAAAGAGCATGTCTCACTCGAGTCAACCAAAATAGATATGAAAGAAGAAGCAAATAAGTCAGAATAAAAAGTTCCATTTGACTTATCATGACCCATGGATTGAGCACTCCTTTCAGACAACTCATAGCATAGAATCTAGTCATCGCATGTTGTCTTCCTCGCACCTCTTCTAGATGGCCCAGAAGATCCTACCTGTGATGCCTGACCGCATCCTCTACTACCACCACTACTATATTCTTGTTGTTGGGAACCTCGTTGACTCTACTTAGGCTATTGTGACACTTATTCATCCTTTATAAGGCATGTCCACCTCAGATGGCCTACTTATCCACACTTATGGCAAGTCCTTGATTTGCACTACATTCTAGACATCCATGTCACTAACATTGATGTTGCACTGCATGCTCCTACAGATAGAAATTTGTGACCTCTACCCTTACTCGAGGACCATTGTGACTATACTTGTGGTCTCCGCTTAGAAAAAGTCAATCTTTGATGTCACTATTGTGACAAGAACCTTGATTCCTAAACCCACCAGATGATTTCCCTTGGAAGTGAGTTGGCCTCTTCTTACAATTGGCTTTCCTCTTCTTGAGAGCAGACCTCTCGATACTCCTCACAGACGCCATAAAGGTAGAGAGCCTATCTCTGTTCTCCAAAGCAAACGTTATTGTAGACAACTTTGTGCTCAGACCCTTCTCAAACCTCTGAATCCCATCCTCTATTACTACCATATGAGGATAGAACCTCAAAAGCTCCATAAACTTAGCCTCATACTCATTGATGGACATTGAACCTTGACACAACTTCTCAAATTGTGTTGTATTCTCATTCCAATACGTATTTAAGAAGTAATGGCTCGTGAACTCTCACTGAAACTCCTCCCAACCTACAACAACTCTAGGTCTCTTCTCCTCTTATATGCCCCACCAATATCTAGCACTACCCATCAACAGTAAACAACATGCTTCACATTATCCTCTTTTGGGTTGTTTAAGATCTTGAACGCCTTCTCAAGCTCAGTTAGCCACATGTTGGCGACAACTGACTCTACTATACCCACCAACTCAATGGCTCCCACATGTCTCAACCTCTCAAACATCTTCCCAGAACCCTAAGATTCCACATTAGGGATGACTACCCTAGAGCTTGAGGTACGGGCACCCTATCTGCTAAGTGCATAATCGTCACCATGAGCTATCCAAACATGGACTGGAAAGTAGGATTTTTCATGCTTGCAGGATCAAACTGAGGCATAGAGAGTTATTCTGGCTAGTCCTATAAATGATTACTTGGAATTTGCATATCTAATTCTGATTTGAGTCTGAAATTTTGAAAAAAAAATATGACATTTGCATAATCTAGATTAGAATTAGGAATCAAATTTCATATCTGAAAGTTTCAAATAGGATATCAAATATGATTGTATCCACTCTGAAAAAATCCAAATCTGACAAATATATACATATATTATTAAATAGTATGATCTATATATATAAATATAAAAATATAGATATTTTATCATATATATTAATAGTAACGACAATATTTCCTACATATAATATATTTATTAATGATAAAACTATGATTTTTAGTTCGGATTGGATATTTATCCAAATTCGGATATTGTTTTCTCAGATTGGATTCGGAAACTATAACATGATACTCATCGAATATCAGATCGGATATCATATTGAATTTTCTTTTTAGATTCAGATATCAGATATAGCAGTATCCTCTCTGTATTCAATTCGTTTATAGGTCTAGTTCTGTCCATGTCACTGGCACTCTACCACATTGTGTCGGCCTTCTACCGCCACCTCCTGGCGTGACATAGCCAATCTCCGCATGCTCTTCGTGTTCTCTAGGCATATCTACGTGACCATAAGCTATGATCAGATATGTTGGATTACATAAGAATAGACACAAAACCTAACTCCTATGTCCATGTAGACTCAACAAACCTAAAGCTCTGATACTAAACAAATTGTAATATCGAGTCAAGCTAAACGAGATTACTCAAAAACCCAAATCACAATAGATCACGAATTAATCATACATCCAGGAAAGAGGGTAAATTAAAATCAATTTAAACATTTACATCATATTCAAAAATATTTACATAAAGGTATAATAAAATGCAATCAACACATACCATATCAAGTATTTACATGTATGTCCAGTGGACTCAACCACAACCTATATACAAAAGATATTGTTCCACATATACATGCTATATACAAACAATGGCATACTACCAAAAAATCGAGTTGATATACATATCATCTGCAAAACATCCTCTGCCTAGACCTGAGAGTATAGGGACAACTCTAAGACACTCTAACTACTAGCCAACCTCCTGCTTCTACTACTCTCTAGGCTTCTCTTCCTCACCACCACGATTTTAACAATGTTGTTGACGATCACCTAAAAAGATGTAGTAACCCACGAGGTGAGACCAACATCCCAGTGAGAGATATAACTCTCGAAAAGGTTTATTGACTATAGAGGGTTATTTTATTAAACAAGTTAAGAAGGTTAAATAGATTGAGCAAGTTAAATAGATATGCATAACTACATGTATCATTACTAAAAAATTGACTTATCATGTTACATTATATAATAGCTAAGTAGTATAAGAAACAAGGAAAGGGTTATCAACCAATATGAATCATGCTTAACCCTAAGTACATAAGCAACATGGCTGGATTATGTCTTTTATTAAGCCCTAAGGAGTTTTAGCTATACCACTCAGACTCCAACTTACAACTGCTAAGTTAAAATCAGTTACGTACAAGATCTAGGAGAGTTGGAATCCTAAGATCCCATCTTCCCTCAGTTAGTATGAGTCTGTCGCATCGAAATAATAGTCTAGCTACAAAACAGCCTAGTATGTGCTTAGTATATAGGTCACAACACTAGTAACTAGGGCATACAAACCCTAACATCCAGGGTACAATCGCAGTTGTCATCAAATCACATTGCCTATACTGAATCATGATCATCTAAGATACGGCTTCGACCATTCTCCTTTTGAGGTATGACCGTAGACATCCTTATTAACATGAAGATAGTCAATAGTATACGACTCCAGCTTCCATTAGAGGAATACTCATTTCACCATCCAGCAAATCTTGACACTGGAATGGATCTAAGGCACAAGCCACTACATGATTAGGGTTTCACTTAATTAGTTAATTCCAATTGGGTGAGTTAAGGTTGCATCAATCAAGTTACATACAAACCCTAAAAGAGTTCTGCAAAAACATGGTATGTTGCAACTTCAAAAGATATAAAATGTATGAGACATGTTCTTATCACATCATTATAGGATAACAATCCTTGTCACATCATGAAGATGATAACACCTCAATTAGGGCACAAAACTATGTCCAAAAGTCATAAGACCATCACATATTTCCCTACAAGAACATCATTATCTTTACATACCTTATAAAAGGCTTAACAAATCATCACCATACTTGTGATACCTAGGATTAGCATAACATTGTATTAAAGGACTTATGGTGTTCATATGGCAACATGTTAGGGTTGTAACAACATTGAGAGAGTATTCCTTCATCGTCCAAATCACACAAGCAATCTAAGTATGATTAACCATCATCACATATTAGTATAAGGGTTAGGATCAACAAGAATAGTTGAGTTAATGTTACAAATTAGCATTCAACCAACCATCAAAAAGGTTGGTGACTACCATGAGTCAGAGAAGTTGGTGACCACTAAGAGTTTGAAAAGTTGGCAACCACCAAGAGTCAGAAATCTCATCGACCAGTAAGGGTCAGAAAGCTTGGTGACCACCAAGAGTCAGAAAAATTTCTGACCACCAAGAGTCAGAAAAGTTGGTGACCACCAAGAGTCAAAAATCCCATCGACCACTAAAGGTCAAAAATCTTGGCAACCAATAAGAGTCAGATATTTCATCTACCACTAAGGGTCATAAATCTTGGTGACCACTAGGGTTAGAAATCTTGGTGACCACTAGGGTTAGAAATCTTGACGACGACTATGGTTAGAAATATTGGAGACCAACATGGGTTTCAAAAACCTCGGTGACCAACATGGAGTTCAAAACCTTGGCGACCTAAATGGATTTCAAAACCTTAGGACCAACATTGAGTTCAAAACCTTAGCAACCAACATGGAGTTTAAAACCTTGGTGAACAACATGGAGCTTAAAACCTTGGCGACCAACATGGAGTCACACACATATGGAAGGTCTAGGTTTTCTATCTTCAAGGAAGAAATGTGAATCAAGTTTAGAGGTACATCAAGAAGGATTATCTACTCAAAATCCACCATCTAAACTCAAACCTTGGCAAGATAACATCTCCCTACTTGGAATAACATTTTAGAGCAAGGTCATGTACATGCAAGATTAGAGTAAACAATAATCATGGAGAAAGTTATATAACTCGCCTTAGTGACGTGTATTTTACTACGCGCTAAAAATGCAAGTATACGCGTCGAGTAGTACAGGCCTTGTGAGGCCCGAGTCGAACACAGGGATACTCGGAAATGTTGGAGACTCCTACTAACTATTTGCGATCAGCTAAGCCGAATAACAAATTGGGGTTTGTTGTCAAAATTAAAAGAAAATAAAAATAAAACAAAACAAACAATCGATTAAAGGTTAATTTAATCAATTCAAAAAGGAATCTTTAGGATTGCAGTTTCACCGCGGGTTTTTCATTGTATTAGATTTTATATAATGCCTCAATCTTCTCTCTCTATCTGGGTAGTGGCCTGAAAACAGAATAGCCCATTGTCGTGGTACAATTCACTACTTAGGTTTAGGTCGGTTCCACCGTCGTAGTAACCTATCCCCTAAACTAAGTGCATTACGAACGATCTCTCAGTATCCACCATTAATTTTACACCACCTTGTTCAAGGGATTTATTGATTAATGTAGGTTTCGTCTCTTTTCAGCCGTTAATCCTTCTGTCGAAGTGATTGAGGGCATTAGGTTATTATTATGGTGATCAAGCATAACAATATATGGAGAAAACGAAGCTATACCACGGATTTAAGAGAGAAAATATGAATTACTATTATAAACTTGTCATACAATAAATTCTCGGGCTACTCCCGGTCCTAAAGATGGAGGGGATTAGCCCTGCATGTTCATCTCACACAAGTACATGGTAGAAATAGGGGAAATCATATGAAAAACGTGAATTGAATGGGAAAACCCTTGAACGAAGAAGAACCGATTGATCCTTTGCGTAGAACACGTGCTTTCCCACCTCTCGGTGGTGAAATCCGTCTTCGGCAGCGTCCGGATCGACTGGTATGAACTTCTGGCCTCTGTTCTCCTTTCTCTCGCTCCTCGGCACTCGTGCAATGGCTAATCCGATGCTCCCTTTGTCTGGGCGGCCGTCTTTAGGTATAAGTCCCTAATTAGGTCGCTAATTAACTCCAGTCGTTCGATTGAGATCATTAGAAAGCAAACTCATATCCTACAGCGTCGATACCATCGACACGAGTCGATGGTATCGACCCGCTACAGTAGCGGCTGGCTGCAAACCCTTCCTTTGTCGCGCCCGACATCATCTCGATACCATCGACTCGGGTCGATGGTATCGACTTCCTTTTGGCGTCGGTTTTGTCATTTTGCGACGATGTAGCCTCCGTGCGTCGATGGTATCGACTTGGTGTTGATACTATCGAATGCTTCTTCGCCAGCAACCTGAAGGTGACTCGATACCATCGACATCAAGGTCGATAGTATCAACTTTTTCCTGCTTCTTTCGGCTGGCAACCTGTGACCATGTCGATGGTATCGACTTCCGTCGATGGTATCGACGGAAGCAAATACTTGTTTTTCCTGAAATTCAAAGACAAGATCAAATAAATCCACACAAATAATAATAATGTGATAATTAATGCTCAAAACAATGAAATAAAGGGAATTTGACATAAAATGATGGCAAAGACCAAAATGGATGAATTATGCAATATTAACCATAAAAATGACTAATAAAAGCACAAAACACATATCAAACAGGTCTATAAATGCGACTCAAAATCATCGCATCAAACTCCCCTAAGCTTGAATATTGCTCGCCCTCGAGCAACTCATCCTTAGAATAGAATTGCAAATGTCAATTGAAAAACAACAAACCAACCCAACATCCCATATGACTCCCATTGATCATTCACAAACCGGCCTTCTCTAACCACAGAATGGTAATTACCCTAAAGGCGACAGTAATCATCAATAAAAGAAATTAACCTCCTAGCCGATGAACACTATCACATAAGGCAGTTAACATAATAAAACTCGCCGATTCAGCATTGGTGCATCTTGTGATCGCCTATACTACGTTGCTCGCCCTAACTATCATCTACATGGAAGCAGTTCTCCTGATATTCATTAGTGAGGAGAAATTCACGGTGGCCTACCAATCCGAGCAACGGGTGTATGAAAATGGGTAGCTCATAGAAGAAAGTGGAAGTATTATACAGTTTCAACATGCATAATACAAAAATGTCCTATATTATGCAAATGCACATTAGAAATGCCCTAATGCCTAAAATTGGGTGAAATGATGCATGCACTAACCATCCGCCTCAAAATGAGATGGATATCTAGTCAAGCTACATCATGTACTCAATTATCCTGAAATGCAAGTGATATTACGTTCCTTTCTCCTTCTTATTTCACTTTCTTCTAAATTCTTTTTCTTTTCCTTTTTCCTTTTTATATTGCAGATTTTCAGCTTTTTTTTTCCAGCCCACATATCCATAATTGCTTACAGATAAGTTTATTTAGCTATTTTTATCATTGATCAGAAATTTTTGCACTATTTAGAAGGTATGGAACAATTAATTCACCATTGGGGAAAAATTGAGATACATGATATACTTTATGCATGAAGATCATGAATGCAACTACATGGCATGCACCTAAAGGTAATGTGCATGATTCACTATTTTTTTTTTTCTTTTTATTCAAACATATGGAAAATACCAATGCAAGACCTATCTAAATGATATGCACACAAAAAGGAATTAAAACTGCACTTTACTTCTAATTCTTAGGTGGATTATAGAAAAATGAAGTGGAACGATCACAAGACTAGATGATTGAACCTTAGAAAGATATTATGTGTCCTTCCTTACTGACCTGTGTAGTAGTTTAGAGGGTTCTCTCTCTTATATCCAATTAAAGTCTCATTACCATTTGGTTAGGTTAGGCTCAAACAACCATTTCCGGCCACTTTCATGAATCATTAGGAGTACAGGTATGAAATGTTGTACTAAAGTTGACATAATCAATCATTTTCATAGGATGTGTGCCCAAGGTCAAAACAAAACAAGCTATCCAAAGACACAAAAATTTTCAAATTTCCCTTGAATTTCCCATGCACTAAGAGCAAGATGACACCACTTTTATGACATCCACAATTACACTAGATAGCATGTGGATCCTACAAAAGCTTAAAATTGCAAGAAACAAATAACAAGAGAACAAAAGCAATAACACTAAAAACTGAAAATGATAAAAGATAGAGTCGTTCCAACTACCCCCCTAAGCTTGAATTCGACTATGGCCTCATAGTCAAAAACAAACTTAAAGATTGGAACAGGGATACCCGATCACTCTTGTGGAGGTGGAGGCGGGTACTGCGGCGTCGTGGGGTCCCAAGATGGGTATTTACCCTGAAAAGTCGGATCATACTGGGGCATCAGAGGAGGTTGTGGGTACCCCCCAAAGTAATTCTGGCTCCAGTAATGATCATAAAACGGCTGCCGCTGCTGCTCCATCCTGTGCAGCCGATCATGGATGTTCTCCTGATTTGCAAAAAGAAGGCGCTCATTCTCGAAGATCGCCTGCTGGTTGACATAGAGCCGGTTGGTGGTGTCTTGAATACCGGCATATGCAGCGGTGTGGCTGTGCTGCGTCTGCTGAATATCTTGGAGCATGTTGTACATGCCTTGCATGGAATAGGCATCCTCGCTGGGCTGTGAGGGCAGTGGTGGAGGCCGATGCGGAGAAGATGAAGATGCACCCGGATGCATCCTAGGGTGCTTCCGGGGTGCCACTCGTGATCGAAGAGGTGTGAACGCCTCTTCCTCCTCTTCCGCCGCCTCGTCGTCATCGCCACCGTCGTTGTCGCCGTCTTCTTCATCGAAATCGATGGCTATGATTGGCCACCGGAAATGCTACGCACCGTCGATGTTGAAGACGGGGTCGGGTAGAGAACACTCCTGATATGCTTGATTTACGTGGAAATGCGCAAATGCCACGCCATCCCGGAGAAGAATTAGGTTGGCCCAGTGAAGATGTTGCAAGTTGACCTTGCTTCTCGTAGTAAGAGGAGTCAGCTGATCGAGATTCAAGCCCAAGTAGAGGGCTATCCTGGTGACTAGCCCGCCGAAATGAATCGGGGCTTTCCTCGTGCTCCTCTTCACCGCCAACACTCGGTGTAGAAAGAATGCACCCCAGTTGCATTCTTGTCTCATCAGGAGCTTGTATAGGAAGAAAAGATCATGCTCCTGGAATTTTCTCAAAGCAAGATCGCTTCGAGCAAAGATGGTTGAGCTCAGCATCTTGTGCAAGACCCGTGCAAACGGGTGCTCAAAGTCGGCTACTGCGGCGTTGTGGTAGCTCACCGACCTCCCATACGGAACCGTCACCAACTCGGCGAAGATGGCGGCGTAGTCGGTGCGGTTATCTGGCCGGCGGTAGTCGTACTTGGAGCTGTTCCAGTTGAAGATGTCGTTGAACTGCTCCAGAGTGATGGTGTAGTCATGGTTGTAGAGCCGGAAAGACACCCGGCCCTTCTCCCACTCACGGTTGCTGGCGGATATCTCGTTGGGCACGACATTGACGTCGAGGGACGCCATGAATTCTGCCACCAGTTCCTTATATGTCAGCCACTCGCCGAAGAAAGGTTGACCGTCCTCGTGGCACTCCAGCTCGTCGTGGCCACGGCCCGTTTGGTGTGCTTGTCCTTTGAGCACGTAGTCCAAGTTTGCCTTAAAGCCAAGATCACAGAGCATCTCCGGATCCACATACCGGTTTGGCTCGAGCTTGCGCTTCATGATTTCATCGAAGATCTTCTTCACCTCCGCAGAAGGGTGGACAAGTCGAGGACGTGCCACCGATGATGGCGGTGGTGGCACGAACTTGAGGATGTCGTCCAGATGAGCACGCGAGGAAGAAGCTCCAGCGGTACGCACCATGATGGCGAAGAGAAAAGGATTAGAAGGAGAGCTCGGAGAAGAATGGAGATATGAATCTCCGCTCGGGGAAGATCGTCGCTCGGTGTTGTTTCTCTTCGCACTTGGATAGCTCGGGGGAGTGTTCGGCGCCAAGGGAGGAAATCACTCTGAAGGTGTGACGTCAAATGACGTAATGACTCTCTTTATATAGACTTGGCCGGCGTCACTGTTGACCCGTCGATACCATCGACTCGCGACGTCTCGATGCTATCCGGCCCCCTCGCGAGTATCGACGGCTAACGATTGCTTGATCTTGAAATCTGGATTGCTGGTGTGTCGATACCATCGACATAGGTCGATAGTATTGACGCTGCACCCGGATCGATGACGTGGACGCCGCGATCGCCGTCGATTTCTTTGCGTGGATCGGTGACATGGATGGTCGATACCATCGACAAATGTCGATAGTATCGACTTGGCTTCATTGCGACACCGCCTTTTTGCATTTCAACCTGGAACCATGTCGATACCATCGACAAGGCCGTCGATGGTATCGAGTTGACTGAGACAAATCGGTCTGAACTTCTCCAGAGATCTCGATGGTATCGACGTCTGTGTCGATACTATCGACGTTTCCTTGTCGACCACCTGTAGGTATGTCGATACCATCGACGAGGCCGTCGATGGTATCGACTCAGAACGAAATCTGTGGTCTTCAACCTGTACCCTTGTCGATACCATCGACGAGGGTGTCGATGGTATCGACTCTGCCTCAGCCTGCACAATGGACAAACGGATCAAGGTATCTTCTTTACACTAAAAATTGAACAAAAATAAAGCAACCTACGATTATAATTAAACTATCCTAATGTACCGATGGTTGGGTTGCCTCCCAACAAGCACCCTTATTTAACGTCTTAGGCTAGACGGTATGAAGCTCATCACCCTTTCACTTTGGGAACTGAGCTTAGAGGATCATGTGGTAATTTGAATTCAACTCGATCTCCTCCAATTCCCAAGGACAATGTACCTCTCCCTAAGGCAGTCATGACGTCCGCCGTTGCTTGAAACGGTCTTCCTAGAAGAATTTCACAGCTTTGGAGCGGTGGCATATCAATGACAACAAAATCCACCGGGAATATGAATCTATCCACTTTGACAAGAACATCCTCACACACTCCATATGGTCTCACAATAGACCCATCCGCTAATTCAATTGTTGCGGTTGACTTCTTTATCTCTTTTAACCCTAGCTTTTGAAACGTCGCCAGAGGCATGAGATATATGTTGGCGCCTGAATCACATTGCGCTTTAGGAAAATGTCGACCACCTATTGAGCAAGGAATGTAGAAGCCCCTTGGGTCTTTTCTCTTCTTTGGCGAACTCCCATGAATCATAGAGCTCACTGTCTCATTCATCCGACAAATATCACTGTCTTTTATCCGCCTCTTCTTATTGATGATTTCCTTGATGAACCTCCCATAGGCGGGCACCTTCTCGATCATCTCCACTAATGGAATATTGATGTGGAGTTTTCGGAATATTTCCAAGAATTTCCTAAAATGACGATGCTCTTTCTTTGACTTAGTATTGTTCAGTTTTGAAACATCTGCTGCATCAACATGCCTGTGAGGTGGCACATATGAGCTTTTCGGGGTCAACTCCCCTAAGCTTGCTTCAATCACTCCCTCTGACGTGGGCTTTGGCGAGACATCGTCAATAGTAATAGCTTGTTGTGGTTCCTCTCTCGCATTCGATGTCTCCACACGTGCACAAACAACCTTCAATTGTTCTTTTTCTCTAGATGGAGATACAATATTCATAACTCGCTGTGATTTTTTGAAGAAAGGGTTTCCGCCCGGCAGTCCATAATAAGTGCGTGGATACGGTATCGCCGGTGACGAATGCGTATTAAACGTCATTTTTCTTTCTTCTTTAGCTTCTTGCACCTGAGATTCCTCCTCATTGCTTACCACAGAAATATACTTGACCTGATGGTGTGCTTGGGCCACGTTTGCATTCTCGGCCGGTTTCTGTTGATTGGTGTGCTTGATGGCTGCCACTTCACTAGAAATATGTGCCACGGTGGTTTTTAATGCCCGCATTTGTGCTCCATGGCTTTGCAGCGTCTGTCCAAACTCGGTTAGAATATCACCTTGAGATTGCAATTGCTTACCAAACATGGCCATCATCTCCTGGTTCTGCTGTACCATTCGACTCAGTAGTTCAGTATTCTTATCCTCTGCTTTAGGCTGCGGCTTGGCATCCGGATCCTGCAGAAAATTATTTGGATCCTTCCATGAAAACTTTTTATCCTTCCTCCATGCATAGTCATTGTTTCTATAGCCCTGTTGTTGCATTAATTTCACTTGGGCTTCCTCATCCTGAGATGCATCTTCCTTAGATAGCAGCTTCTTGGCTAGAAGATCTAACTTATCGTTCAGCTCCTTAACTACTCTGGATTTGCCAGCAGCTCTGACCTGCTCCACAGCACCTCTGTCACCCCATGACTATTTCCTAGCCATGTTCTTTAATATCTCCCAACATCGGGTATCTGTATTATTCAGAAAGAATCTGGATCCAGCTGAATCAAGGTTACTTCTATCGTGCTCGGAGAGAGCAAAATAGAAGATTTTCACTTGTGTCTCTTTATCCAGCCCGTGATGCGGACACCTCCTCAACATAACCTGAAATTGCTCCCAGGTCTCAGAATATGTTTCACCGGCCTGTTGGGTGAAATTATGAATCTTCCGGATCATGTCGTTGGTCTTCTCAGGAGGGAAAAACCTCTCAAAGAAGACCTCCACCATATGGTCCCAGGACTCCACGAACTCATCGTCTAGATTATGTAACCACTCTCGTGCTGCTCCCGCCAATGAACTTGGGAAAAGCTTGAGATAAAGTGCAGTCTGCGGAAATCGGTCAATTTTCACCATATCGCAGTTCTCCACGAATTGACTCAGGTGCGCAACGGGATCCTCATTTTTCAAACCGTGGAAAGCATTGGACTTAACCAAATTAATTAGAGCTGGATCAATCTTGTACGTTGGTATATTGATTGTTTGCTTCTTCATCGGCCCTTTAGAGGCAGATGCGAAAGAAGCTTTGATCTTCGCCCATATCGTCTGCGGCTCGGCCATCTCTTCTGGTTCAGATTTAGAATCTACTTCTTCTTGGTACTCTTGCTCAGAATGCTCCTCGTCCTCAGGTCCCAAAAAAGGAACCTCGGGTGCGCGTTCCGCGTAGTCAGTACTACGCGTCTGCACCATACACAGTACCTGAAATAAGAAAATTCGAGTTCAGTACTATGCTTAGACGAGTATAAACAATTATAGCCCAATGTAAAAATATTTGAAATTGAATGAAAAATAAAAAAAAATTGTGGCCTAGAGTGGCCGCGTGTAGCACTCGAAGTGCCAACAATTCCGCCGTATCCCCGGCAACGACGCCAAAAACTTGACGTGTATTTTACTACGTGCTAAAAACGCAAGTATACGCGTCGAGTAGTACAGGCCTTGTGAGGCCCGATTCGAACACAGGGATACTCGGAAATGTTGGAGACTCCTACTAACTATTTGTGATCAGCTAAGCCGAATAACAAATTGGGGTTTGTTGACAAAATTAAAAGAAAATAAAAATAAAACAAAACAAACAATCGATTAAAGGTTAATTTAATCAATTCAAAAAGGAATCTTTAGGATTGCGGTTTCACCGCGGGTTTTTCATTGTATTAGATTTTATATAATGCCTCAATCTTCTCTCTCTATCTGGGTAGTGGCCTAAAAACAGAATTGCCCACTGTCATGGTACAATTCACTACTTAGGTTTAGGTCGGTTCCACTGTCGTAGTAACCTATCCCCTAAACTAAGTGCATTACGAACGATCTCTCAGTATCCACCATTAATTTTACACCACCTTGTTCAAGGGATTTATCGATTAATGTAGGTTTCATCTCTTTTCAGCCATTAATCCTTCTGTCGAAGTGATTGAGGGCGTTAGGTTATTATTATGGTGATCAAGCATAACAATATATGGAGAAAACGAAGCTATACCATGGATTTAAGAGAGAAAATATGAATTACTATTATAAACTTGTCATACAATGACTTCTCGGGCTACTCCCGGTCCTAAAGATGGAGGGGATTAGCCCCGCATGTTCATCTCACACAAGTACATGGTAGAAATAGGGGAAATCATATGAAAAACGTGAATTGAATGGGAAAACCCCTGAACGGAGAAGAACCGATTGATCCTTTGCGTAGAACATGTGCTTTCCCACCTCTCGGTGGTAAAATCCGTCTTCGGCAGCGTCTGGATCGACTGGTATGAACTTCTGGCCTCCGTTCTCCTTTCTCTCGCTCCTCGGCACTCGTGCAATGGCTAATCCGATGCTCCCTTTGTCTGGGCGGCCGTCCTTAGGTATAAGTCCCTAATTAGGTCGCTAATTAACTCCAGCCGTCCGATTGAGATCATTAGAAAGCAAACTCATATCCTACGGCGTCGATACCATCGACGTGAGTCGATGGTATCGACCCGCTACAGTAGCGGTTGGCTGCAAACCCTTCCTTTGTCGCGCCCGACATCATCTCGATACCATCGACTCGGGTCGATGGTATCGACTTCCTTTTGGCGTCGGTTTTGTCATTTTGCGACGCTGTAGCCTCCGTGCGTCGATGGTATCGACTTGGTGTCGATACTATCGACTGCTTCTTCGCCAGCAACCTGAAGGTGACTCGATACCATCGACATCAAGGTCGATAGTATCGACTTTTTCCTGCTTCTTTCGGCTGGCAACCTGTGACCATGTCGATGGTATCGACTTTCGTCGATGGTATCGACGGAAGCAAATACTCGTTTTTCCTGAAATTCAAAGACAAGATCAAATAAATCCACACAAATAATAATAATGTGATAATTAATGCTCAAAACAATGAAATAAAGGGAATTTGACATAAAATGATGGCAAAGACCAAAATGGATGAATTATGCAATATTAATCATAAAAATGACTAATAAAAGCACAAAACACATATCAAACAGGTTTATAAATGCGACTCAAAATCATCGCATCACTTAGATATGATGAATAAGCTCCAAACAGCAAGGTAGCTCAAGGAAGGAAGGGGGAAACCCTAGATTGAGCACTCCAGTCATCAAATCTAGCTCCTTCTCAAAAAAGGAAGCAAACCCTAGGTCAAGGAAGCAAGGAAGAAGGTGTCTTCAACCTTTCGCTCAAGCTTCACCATAGATCTGACCAAGAAGAAGAGAGAGGAATGTATGACAGCAAGGAAAATGAAGGAAAGGAAGAAGACTTGCTTAGGTCAAGATCAAGCTCAGGAAGCTCCACAAGCTTAAAGAGAGGGTAGATCTGAACCCTAGGTGCACATGTAAGAAAGATCAGCCAAGCTTCTTCAACCTTGACTCCTTCTCCACCAAGCAAGGGGGATGAGCTCCAAGCAACAAGGAATAAGAGAGAGAGTTGGGTGTGTAAATAACTCATCTACATGCAAGGAGGGAGGTATATAAGGCTTAGGGTCAGAGAGAAAGGAAAGGAAAGGTGTCTAGTTGTGCATGCCATGTGTCCAAGGTCAAAACATCTCATCCATGCAACCAAGTTGACCACATAAAAATCTTGGTGAACAAGATGGACCATATTCTTGGCGACCAAGATGGATCAGAAAAACATAGCGACCAAATAGAAATATTGGCCACCAAGATGAGTCAAAAATCTCATCGACCGCCAACACTAGGTGGCTCACATGAAATATTTGCGATTCCCAACCATAGAGAACATGTGCAATCTTAGAGACCGCCAACAGTGGGTGGCCCATCAAGTCCCAACATTCAAGGGTCAACCATAGGGTTAGGGTATCTATGAGAGTAAACACTAATCTCAACACAAGGCTAGATGTCACCACCTAAACAAGGTGTAATAGGGTTCCCCCAAGGAACAATTAACTCAAGAATGGTATGAAAACATGTGAGGCACAACAATCATGTAACAAATTTCAAGAAAAACTTTATATATGGAAAATTGCATAAAAGTCCAAAACAAGCACATACATGCATAACTTGCTAAAATAGTGTCCAAACTGGGCCAAACTTGAAATTTTAGTTTGTCACATGATATAAAAGCACATATTAGGGTTTAACTAAGGTTTTAAGAATCTAATTATGATAAGAAAGCATGCTCAACCATAAATCAAGGTTAGGGGTCTTATAATCTTTTTGCTCGTCCACCTCCCCCATACTGAGTTGGCACCTTACTAATTGATTATCCTTCTCAGTGTCCCCCATTTATCAATATCTCTAGGGTTTTTTAGATTCAGCACTCCCTATATTTTGGTAATGTCAACCATAGATACCTCATTGGATGGTATTCACTTGCCCATATGAAGTTTGCCATCTTCATTTCTATCCGTTCAAGGATTGTTACAGGTATCTCTCCTTATTGCACCCAGAATATAAGAAGACCTTCAACTAGAAACTTGATTAGATTTGATCTACTTGCCATAGAAGTCTTCTATGATGGACATCTATTGATCTCTCATTAATTTTTTCAATGTAATCACCAAAATCTTTCACTTGTAAATTGCCTCCGTTCAGTGGGAACCCAAATATATTTTTAGGGAACTTTCCAAGGTCAACTTCAATTGCCTCCTTTAGTCCCTCCTCTCTTTTATAGTAGTTTTTATATAGGAAAATATGAGTCTTTATAGTATTCACGCACAACCCAGTTTTTTCCCCAAAACTCTTGAGAAGAGATTGCATCCCCTCAAGCATTTTGGTTTAGCTTCAACAAAAATAAGAACATCATCAGCCAAAATTAGGTGAGTCATCGCCTTAATTACATGCATTGTGTAAGGCTTGATCTCCTTTTTTATTTATGCCCCATTCATCCTTTTTGTGAAATGTTCCATAACAACTATAAACATGAGGGGATAAAGGATCACCCTGATGTAGATTGTCATCTCCTGTGCACATCCCTGTTGAGGTCACATTGATAAGGATAGAGAAGTCAATGGTCTCCACACATTGTTTCATCCATCTAACCCACTTATCACTAAACCCCATTTGTTGCATGATCCAGAACAGTTGTTTCATTTAACACTATCATAGGCCTTTAAAAAATCTAGTTTCATACATGCTTTTCTACTCGTCCTCATTACATTATAATCAAGTAAGAAATATCCCATCAAGAGAGCACAATTCCTAATACTCCTTCTTGTAACAAAGGCTCCTTGGTTTCTCAAAATGAGGTAGGGAAGCACTAGCTTTACTCTTGATGCAAGAACTTTAACAATAATTTTATTTTTGAATAGAACATCATGTTGTCTAAAATCAATAAGAGATGCAGTGACTTTATTCTTAGAAATAAGAACAAGAAATGCATGATTGATTTGTCTCACCATATTATCTCCATCCAGGTACCATCTGGCATATGCAACTAAGTCCTCCTTAATGATACTCTATGTCTTCCTATAGAAGAAAGCATTGAATCCATCTGAGCCAGGGGATTTGTTACAGTCGATACTCCATAGTGTGTCTTTTATCTCTTATCTGTTTACCTCCCTTGTGAGGATGTTATTATTGGTGTCTATGAGCTTGTAATTCTCCTTCATCTCTTCATCTTCCAAATCTTCCAAAGTTTTTGTTGTATAAGGAGCTATAAAAAATTTAGCTTGTTCCTCTAGATCCTCATGCTTGTTGATCACCCTTCCTTGTTCATCCACTAACTCAGAAATTATGTTATTTGCTTCTCTTCTTTTAACTACTAAATGGTATAGTTTAGTGTTTCTATCTCCATCCTCCAGCTACTTCTCCTTGCTTTGTTGCCAAAAGAATTTCTCATCAACTTTCTTCAGATCCTCTAGCATCTTTGTCAATACACCATCCCTCCTGATAAGATCTTCATTTAGTGGGTCTATGATTGACCCCTCCCTTACCACAACACATTCTTTCTTGATTTTCTATAT
>OY856413.1:92073300-92080800 GCA_963693085.1 Alisma plantago-aquatica | reverse complement strand
CAAAACCCCGAAGTCCAGCAACATCTCAAAAACCCCATCTTCCTCTCTCAACATGAACTCGTGCTTCCCCTTCCTGGAGATCCATCTCTCCGATCAAACCTTCTCACAAACTATCCCGCTTCCTAGAGCTTGGATTTACCAAAAATATGACATCTCCCCAGGCATTTATATGATTAACATATGCCACCGCTCTTTCCAGGTTTCACTTTCATGGTCTACCCCATCGGAAACAACCTGGGGTAAAAAAAACCTATTCCTCCTCATCTCGGATGGTTGGAAAGAGATGTGCTTGGAACTAAATCTGCAACCGGAATGGTCTATGTTCCTTCAACCTTATGAAGATCGCACCTTTCGTGCTTGGGTTCGTGATTTCAGACAGGAAAATACATCATCTCTCGCCTATCTCTACAAAAGACACGATCAAGACAGTTCTCCATCCTCAAACTCTGCAGACCAACTCTTCGTCAGAGCAGAACATCAACCCCCAATGGGTGCGAAGACTTGGCCCATCTCCATCTCCTATGGATTAGAAGATGAAGAAGACGAGATCACATCTCCCATGGTTCAACAACAGAGTTCCATCGCAGAAAGGTATAAACTTTTTCCCTCTTCATCTATTAAAGAAGATGATTATAGACCAAAACTATCGTCCTTATACAAAACCCTCCGTCCAAAGTCCTCTTTACCTAGGGATATCATCCCTATGGACATTTATCATTTAAATCTCGCCTTTCCTGTTCTGGGACAAGCTAAATCTGCCATATTTATTAAAGACACTCTAGAACATAACCCCACCGCCCAAATCTGGAAAACGGTTCCTCCCAAAAAACCTTTTTGTGCCCTTTTCTGCTCCCTCTGCCACAGCAACAGCCACTCTTCTTCCATGTGTTTCTCACGATGCACCTGCTTCAACTGTGGAAGCCTTGGGCACATAAAAAGGTTCTGTTTGTCTATACCCCTCCCCAATAGGTTTTTACAACAGCCATACCTCCACCGATCTAACATGCTCTCTCGTTTGTCGTGAAACCCCCCTTTCCAAAATAGTTCAGTGGTCCCAAAACAATCTTCCACCAACTACTGGCCAAACACTGTACCACCCCTCAATCATTACCATTCAAAAAATCCCTTTGCATGTCTAGCAAATCTCCCGCCCGAACATGCAAATAAAAAAAACTCTTGTCTCGTAAACTCAAACTCTTGGACACCGCCTATTTCAAAACCCTACCCCTCGCCTAAAACCCCTCCCAAACATCACACACAACAATATATCCCTCCATCAAAAACCCCTTCAGTCTAAGCCCATTGTGTCAACCTTCCTCCCTCTATTCCATCCATGAAGACACCAGACTTCCTTGAATATGCGATCTCCATGGATCTCCCCGCAAACTCTATGCGATTACTCAAGGTTTTTCCCTCAGAAGTATTCTTGTTACAATCGAAAATAACTTGGACAATAATCCTATCAATGTTCTCGATATTACTAGAGCTTTAGCTCTTCTTCTCCCTGGCCAAACCATCCTCAAACCAAAAGTTTTCTCACCCACCCAGCTCATTTATACTGTTCCTGAAGGGACGAAGATAAACAATATCTTCAACCATATGCTTACCATACCTTGTGGATCTAGCTTTATCATGGCTCGTCTCTCCAAATGGTATGCTGATACGGGCTCTTTCCCTGCTCCTGCTGGTGGTTCCGACTGGGTAGCCATCACAAACCTTCCTCCACATATGTGGGAGCTTGAAATTTTCAGAGGCATCGCTCATTCTATTGGAGCTACGCTTCAATACATTAGTCCTGAAATGCTCCATCCCACCCAATTCATCAAAGCCTATTGCCTTTTCTCAGTCAAAGCTGCCATCTCTCTTCCTCCTTCTATCAACATCAGGATAGGAGAATCAATCTACCATCTGAAGCTTGTTGCTGAACACCCCACTATTAACAGCACTACTTTCTCTGAGCTTTCAACACACCCTCCTTCATGGTTTAGCCCAAACAAAGGGAAAAACCCCATCCCTCATGCCAGAGTTCCTCTTGCCAGAAACCAAGTCTGGATTAGGAAACCTACAAATATTTCTGAAAGTTCATATCCTCAACAAAGCAAAAAAAAGAAACAGATCTCCTGACCCCTCCCTTCCCGCTTCCAAAATAAAACCTAGCAAAAACTCATGCCAATCTACTTCATCTACGAAGGAAAGTTGGCATTCCCCAAACAAGGACAATCAAACTACTGCTTTTCAAGACTCATCTTTACAAAACAAGGATTCCTCGTTGTAGAGTTCGGAGCAGGAGAGCCCTATGCAAAAGACAAACTCAAATTACTTGCAAAAGATCCTGCAACCAGAACAAGCCAACATCAAAGGAACCAGCATCATAAACAGGACAAAGAGAGGTAACACTCCACCCTGCTCTATCAGTTATGATTCTCCTGCGTCAACTCTATCTTCATCTCTATCACATAAAATAAAAAATAAGTGTGTCACTATAGATGATGTTGCTTCTTGGTCTAGCACTAAAAGTTTTACATCATTTGCAAACAAGATAGGCTTTTGCTTTGATAAAAATGATGACGCACAGTATATGTTAAATAACATAGAAGCATTCATGGGTTGGTCTAAGAAAGGCTGCTAACAGATTTCTTTTCTTCCTGTTTATTTTCTCGTCCTTCTTTTCCTTACTCATGAAAATCTCTTCTTGGAATATTTGTGGAGCAGCAAACCTACAAAGAATGAAAAAATTACGATCCCATATTTATAAAAACAAAATAGATTTAATCTCCATCCAAGAAACAAAATCCTTTCTCACCCCCTTCGCCCTCAAAACCATTGGTGGAAATAGAATCACGAACTGGATTCAGCTTCCACCAAAGGGTTTTAAAGGAGGCATCCTTGTGGGATATAATAATCAGATCCTTGTCTTGCTAAACTCCTCCATTCAATATTTTTTGATAACGATTGATTTTAAAAATCTTGCTGATGACTATCTTTGGTCCTTCACTGGTATTTATGGGGAACCAGGATATGACAAAACATCCTTCCTTGAGGAGTTGCGTTGTCTCTTCACAAACTACCATCAGACACCCTGGGTCCTTGGTGGTGATTTTAATCTTGTTACCCAGATATCTGATAGGTTCAACACAAATCCATCTCCCTCTCCCATGACAGTTGCTGACAAAAAATTTAAACAGATGATTTCCAACCATTCTCTCATCGATCTTGTTCCCACAAGCTTATTTACGTGGTCTAGAAATCGGTCCTTTGCCCGACTCGATCATTTCATTTGTTCTAACCTTTGGAAATACAAGCATGCACTCTCCTCTGTTTACATCTCCCATCGCACAATTTCTGACCACTTTCCCCTAATCCTTGAAACTACCACAAACTCTTGGGGATCACGTCCATTTAGATTTGAAAACAACTGGCTCCATATCTCAAATTTTTCCAAATCTTTTCTTGATAACTGGACTCTTGCTAACTCACTATCAACAAACATAGGTCTACACATTTTAAATAACACAAAATACATCAAAAATCATATAAAAAAATGGATGTTACAAAACCCCTCGACCTTAACTGATTCTCAGAAAGACCTCGAAGACCAACTTCTCCATATTGAAAAAGACCCTTCAGCTGACCCAGCCTTGATCCTCTCCATTAAAGCTGATCTAGAACACATAAATAATAGAATTGAGACTAAATGGAGACAAAGGGCCAAAATTACATGGGCTAAAGAAGGTGACAAAAATACAAAATTCTTTCATAAAATCTGCAACCAAAATTTTAGAAATAATGCTATAACTCACCTTTTGATAAATGGAAGACTCACTTCTCATAAACAATCCATCATAACCCATATAAAAAACCACTTTAAAAAAATCTTCAACAATAATCACAACCCTTCTGGCCTAAAAAACCTTCATTGGCATTCAATTTGTGAAAATAAAATAAAAAATCCTCATGACCTCGTTAAACCTTTCACTCTTGAGGAATTACAATCTGCGATCTCTGACCTAGGAAAAAATAAATCGCCTGGTCCTGATGGCCTAAACGCAGAGTTCTACTTGGCCAACTGGAATCATTATAAACATGACTTCCTTTCCTTTCTTTCCGCCTTCCAAGCTAGTTCAAACCCTCATAACATCATTAAATACATCAATAAAACCTTCATTACTTTGATAAAAAAAATAGTAAACCAGAACTTATTTCACACTTTCGTCCTATCAGTCTCATTAACACCTCCTACAAAATCATCGCAAAAACATTAGCAAATAGAATCAAACCTCTCATGGACGATATCATCCCTCTAAACCAATCCGCCTTTCTAAAAAACCGAAGCATCCAAGATGCTTTTCTAATGGTCAATGAAACCATCCATCTTTGTCATACAAAAAAAAACCCCCTTCTTGCCATTAAACTGGATTTTGAAAAAGCTTTTGATTTTGTCAATTGGAACTGTCTTCTTCAAACTCTTAAGGGTTTTGCTTTCCCTGACAAATGGATATATTGGATCCATGCATGTATATCTACAAATCACTTCTCTACAATCATAAATGGTGTTCCTTTTGGCTATTTCCATAATTCAAATGGACTTAGACAAGGGGACCCACTCTCTCCATACCTCTTCATCATTTTAACCACCATTCTCTCTCGCATGATCCACTTGGGAAAGCAAAACGGCCTCATTTTGACTCCTGATGACTGCATGGAGAACATTATTCAATTTGCGGATGATACCATCATCTTCTTCTCACCAGATTTTTCCTTTGTTCAGAATATCTTTAGGATCATAGGTCTTTTCTCCTATATCTCTGGACTGAAAGTTAACATTCAAAAATCCTCCATTTTTGGGGTAAACATTCAACATTCCTCTTTGGAAAACCTAAAAGACTTTCTAAAGTGCAGATCTGAAGAATTTCCGATCAAATATCTAGGTCTTCCTATCACCCCTTATAACATTTCAAATGCCATTTGGAAACATATTATCTCAAAAATAAACACAAAACTCACCTGTTAGGAAAACAACTTCCTAAATCTCTCGGGAAGGCTCACCCTACTAAATAGTGTCATTACTCCTATAACTACCCACTTCTTAAGCTGCATTCCTCTACCCTCAAAAACAAAATCCATCCTTGACAGAATCTGGAGAAATTTCCTGTGGAATAATGTCCAAAAGCAAAATAAACAAGGGAAACACTATCATCTAGTCAATTGGAAAACTATTCCAGCTCCTTTTGATCAAGGTGGCTGGGGAATTATAAATATTGAAACACACTCTCTCTGCCTCATCGCCAAAGTAATAGATTGTCTTATCCAAAACAAAAAGAAAATCTGGACACATCTTATCACAAAAAAATACTACCAGCACTCACCTCCTTGGCATCATATCCAGTGGAAATCTGCTTCCCCACTCTGGAAATTCATAAATAAAAATATAAACACGCTTTCTCAACTCATAAACACTCCCCCACATTCACACAAAAATATTTCCTTCTGGTTTGACCCATGGTTTGAAAAAAAACTCTGTCGTAAATCTTAAAACCTCTTGGTCAATTCCAAAAAAACTTCTCAACTTAAAAATTGATAAAGCCCTTTCTCTCATTACCAGTAACAGATCAAACTCTTTAAAAAGATGTATCCTTTCCCAGGTCAGCCAATATGATTTTAGAAATATAGCTTGTACTTTGGAAAATAACATCTCAAACAACATCACCTGGAAATGGGGGAAAGAATATTCGGTCAAGCTTGCTTACAATTTTCTCAGCAACAGAGGTATCTCTCCATCATCAACAAAGCTTTGGAAACAAAAATGGCCACAAAAATACAAAACATTCTTATGGCTTCTTCTTCACAATAAACTTCTAACAGGTGAAAATCTCTCAAGAAAGGGCTTCATCGGACCTTTCAGATGTGTCCTCTGTGAAAAAAACAATGATTCAGTCAGCCACATCTTCTTCAAATGCACTTTCTCTCAAAACATTTTTTCACACTTCATGAGAAAAAGTTTTCCCGATCTCCAGGAAGACATTTTCCCCATGAAAATAACCCCTTTAAGAAACTACAGAAATTTCAAAAGTAATGATATCTTCATCACAATTTGCTGGAACCTATGGAAAGAAAGGAACAATAGAACTTTCAACAACGTCAAAAAATTGGCAAAAATTGTCATTTCACAAGTTGATGTCGACCTTCTTTTCCTCACTAAACTGCAGGAAAACTAACAGATGGAAAAAAAGATGATTTGGAAGAAGGTAAATCCGAAGCTACATTTCTCTGTGATCTGAAAGCTATGGTGGATGACGAGGCTGGGGTCAGCTTAGTGCAGCAACTTCTGTGACTCAAACAAATTTAAAGACGGTTCAAATCAGATTATAGTTTGGATGCAAAACATTATAGGAGGATTGTCTGAAGGGGAGCCTCCCCCCAGCTAGCCAAACTTTGCTTCTTTTTGCTTATGCTTCAGTTTTTTCTCCGTTTTCTCCGTTCAGCTGCTCCCTTCAAAAACATTCTGTTGGCACTTCACATAAGCAGGTCTTCACTTGCTTGATGTGTATTTTTTAATATAAACATTACCTTTCCTCAAAAAAAAAATAAGGAACTTGCTTCCGACCACAACTTCCATCATACAATTCCACATAAGAAAATTTGCTTCCAACTATTTTTTAGTGGATCCTAATAGGAAACTGAAACTTACTCCTCTCTGATTCATCTATTTCATGATTTGAACTCTTCTATTTATTTGCAATTGTTAATATCGTTCTCAGTGTGCCAATAAGCATAACCTGGAGAGCAGAACTGAACTTGGTCATTTATGTAAGTAGGTCCTCACTGGACTGTGCGTTGTCACTTGTCGGAAATCACCCATGAAGCTCACTAGTGTGTACCTCTTACATTGGGCATCCATGTCAGTAGGTGTCATGATATTACAGTGATTGCATACCATGGATAGAAGGCTAAGCAACAAAATAGTAGACCTATCATTTTACAACTCTAGATGATTCCTAGCCAAGAGTCTTAACACATTCATGTTGGATTCGAGGAATCAGACAATGTTTAAATGGAATGAGAATATTAACATTTGGAGGGGCTCGTTTTAGACTTTTTATAGATGTATAGAGGTGACCTACGTAGTAAGATCAATTCATATGTATCATGAACTAGAAGTAATCTAATTTCCTTATGGGAAAGGATCTTTACGATCGAACAGCAAAAAGAAGGACAACATTGGGAGTATACTATGTACAACGTCCAATTTACATACTTGCGAACATGCGTGCTGCTTATTTGCTAGCTTGTTAAGTCCCTTCCACTATAATCATTATACGAACATGGATGTGCATAGATTTTAGTTTATTCCATCCTTTCTGAAGAATATTGATAAGTCACTACACCATTCGCCATGAATTTGTTTCTCTCTTCCGATGAGGAAGCTCTAAGCATAATTTATATCCCTATAGCTCGGAATGAACATTTCATTTTGATAGCTTATAATATAATTCATCATCT
>OY856413.1:91438300-91443300 GCA_963693085.1 Alisma plantago-aquatica | reverse complement strand
TGCACATGTTAAGATGTTCCTCTAATGTTGAGATATCCTATTAATGTATATGATGAAGTGATATACTTTTCACAAGCTTGGGCACCAAGATATAGCTTATAAAGCAATCCTTGTGCTTTAAAACCTAGTGTTGGTGTAATATGCAAATTACCCAAAACCTAGGGTTCAACATGAAAAATGTACCCTCTAGAGGATCTCTCATGTTTCTTGGCATCAAGTGGATCAAAGAAAATGAGAAGGGTGCCTCTTTTGAATGATCATGGTAGGAGTGGAAAATTACTCATAAATAATAATATATTAAGTAATATCCAATAAGGATGGATATTAATATACAACTTATTAAGATGTTTGGTCTCTTTTCCTATAACCTTGGATAATTGAGAAGTATTGCAAGGTTTTAGAAGGTGGACACGTAGCTATGAAGTGGAGGAGGACTTTGTGGATATACTTGAGAGATAAAAGGAAATAATTCTCTTTTTCCTTTTTCCCTAAAATCCCATATATATATAAAGGAATCCTTTTCAACAAAGCAAGGGATTGTTTCCCTTAGTTCTTTTCCTTATCTTCTTGCTTTGGCCGACCAAGGAAGAGCTCTGGACCAGATGAAGGACTACCAAGCTAGTTTGGTAAGCTTTGATCATCATCTACCTTGAATTCATGGTGGAAACCATAAAACAAGGCTGGTCTAGTGGTTTTCTTCACATGATTCTTCTTTCTAGCCATCTTCTCCATCCAAAACTTGAATAACGAACCTTGGACAACTGCTGGAGCTTCATCCACCATTAAATCTACGGTGCTTGGAGCTCTGGATTAGTCCTAGAGGCGGGTTTTATAACTCTAAACCTTGAGCTTTGTTAATGCATCTTCATCTCCATGAAAAGTCGTTAGATCTTCTTCTTCTTTAGATATTCATGTGTTCTTGCTAGCAATTCTGTGAGGAACCACCCTTGTTCTTGGATGAACAGAGGTAGAATAATATGACGTTAATTCCTATGTTTTTTCCAAGATTTTACTTTAACAAACGGTCTCCCAACATTAGCAAACGATTTTCAAACCGTTTGAATGTAAATGGTTTCACAAGAATGCATGGAAGCAAACGGTCCAAGACCGTTTGGAGGCGTTGACTAGGCATTGAGCATTTGGAGGACTGTTGAGAATAATGTAGAATAATTGCCTACCAAAAATCATTAATTAATTCCAAGTGGTTCACCAATTGAATGTCCAACAATCATCAAAACCCTAATCGGGTCATTTGCTGATTTCAAAAATTGAATTAAGTTGAAGTTTGATTTGAGTAACCCAAACAGTTTCAAAACCATTTGGGGATCACCCAAACGGTCTCAAGACCGTTTGGTGATTAGTCAAGACCATTTGGAGGTCTAGGGTTAAGTAGGGTTGACCAATTGAGGATCCAATGATAGCAAGTTGATGTATAATCGATTGCTGATTTGATGACCAAACATAGGATCCAAACCCTAAATGAATAACTTGGTTTTTGATAAAATAATGGGAAAACGGTCTCAACACCATTTGGAGGATATCCAAATGATCCCAAGACCGTTTGGGGGTCACCCAAGACCGTTTGGAGGTCTAGGGTTGACTATGGTTAAGTGGTTGAAGATCTAAAGGTAACAAGTTGAAGTGCAATTGATTGTTAACCTAGTGATCAATCCAATGAGCCAAACCTAAATTGGTCAAGTTAGTTTTTGGTGTTGATATGGGAAAACGGTCTCAAGATCGTTTGGAGGTCATCCAAATGATCCCAAGACCGTTTGGGATCAGGTCATGATCAAATTGGATGATGGTTCAATGATTTCAAATCAATTAGACTCACCTTGAAGTATGATGAAGGGTCATCAATTTCAAGCCCTAATCTAATTGATCCAAGCCCTAATTGATGATCAATTGAGGTTCAATTGAGTGTCAAATCAGTTGAGGGTTGACCTAATTGACTTAATTGATGAATGGCTAATAAGTACATGATCGATTGATGGGTTCAACATTGGAAACCCTAACTCAATTGAAGTGGTTGAGACACTTTTTGGTCCTTGCGGTTTTGAGGTGGTTTGGACCAAACGGTCTCAAGACCGTTTGGGTCCAAATGGTCTCAAGACTGTTTGAGTCCAAACAGTCTCAAGACCATTTGGGACCAAACGATCCCAAACCATTTAGTCTTATGCGGTTTCAGGATCAGTTATGTCCATGCGGTTTCAAAGTCAAACTTGACCAAACGGTCTTCATGACCAAACGGTCTTCTGCCCATCTTGGGCAAACGGTCTTGAGTGTGCACTTTACCAAACAGTTTCAAAAGTCAACAAGACCAAATGGTCTTCAACACCAAATAGTTTCAAGGTCTGTCCAAGATCGTTTGGGGGTTTACTGTGCAAGACCGTTTGAGGTCTAAAAAGGTCAAGATCGTTTGATGCCTTAGAGGTCAAGATGGTTTGGTGGTTGATTAACCTAAACCTCATGGATACCTAATGTGATTAAAGGACCAAGTAATTAGTTGATTAAGATATGATGTAATCAATGGTGACCATAACAAAGGTACCCTTGATGGGATAGAGTGATTAGTACTCTTTGAATGAGTAAGCCTTAATGATCACAATGGTAATGACATAACCTATGATGTCAATATTGAGTTGACTTAGCCTAATCAAGGTGATGCAAACATTAACCTACAGAAAGATGATAGAGAAGACTTCTTATATGAATGTTAATCAAGTATTGGACTCCCAATATGAATGAATACCTAATTAGGGTATGACCCATGATAGTGAGATCATGAAACCCTAATTGTGATGGTTAATAAATCATAAATCTAATTAAGGGCATTAATGGGAGCAATCCTCATACATGATGATGGTATGATCTTAATTCATTGTAATAATATGAATAGTAAACCCTAATCTAGGGTAATGTAATGTTATGAATAGTAAACCTTAATTTTGGGTTATGCTTTTAAGCATGAAACTCTATGACTGAAATATGAAATGAGGAAACACTATTCCTAATTAAGCTAAAGGGGGTTGGATAACTCTAATTGGATTGAATAGGAAACCCTAACCCTAGAAACCAGTCATGGTGATGTAAAATGGTCGTGATAATCTTCTGTAGCACGACCGTGCAAGGTAGCACGGTCGTGGTGCTCCAAGCTTGACTTGGAATTGAATTGCAAGTAAACCTTAACCCTAGTAAAAGCATAGTGATACAACCCTTGAATAGTAAAGTTATCTATGTTTTGCATTGTTCTGATATAGAGATAATGTGTTTGTTGTCATTTGTATTAATTATGCAGGTTCTTACGAAATAGGGAACATAGCCAAGTAAGAGCTATGATGTCATATTCATTGAAAGCACTTTATAAGCTTGAAAGTAATGATATGCTATGTTGCCTAGTGAGAGGTAACATATGAGATTGATAGGTTGTATGAGCCATGAGAAATACCTGCATTGCTACAATCATGTTCATACTGTTAAATAACTTGATGGCAATATGTACTTGGTAATAAGTGTTCTGATGATTTAAGGATTTGAACATCCATATTCCTGAATCATAATAATGGGATGATCAGGGATTGATATCCCAATGTTAACTAGATGTGAAATGAACTTGATACATGTAGTACTCTTTCTTTATAGCAACTGTCTTATTGGTCTATGTTTGAAAACATGCCTGACGTTCAAAGAATGCTATAATGTACTTAAATAATCAAGTATAATGATATCATGTAGAGCCCTGACCATAGATCCATCATTGTCAGAAATTAAATGATGGTGAAATAGGTTTTTCTAAGGGAACTCCTGGAGAGCATACTTTTGAGTATGTGGGGGTTATGGATGCGAATATCCTTACGTCCTAATGAGGGAATTGATGTGAGATGTACATTTAATCTCTCAATCCTTCATTATACGTATATGCCGGGATGATGTATCACTAATCTCCCGATGATGTTGTTAATGTCGCATCGATGAGAGATAAACAAGAAATCCCTCGATGGCGAAGAGAGTACATCATGCCACTGTAACTCTAATAGTGAAGTTTCCAGAATACCCTGGAAAGCTATTATGGCAGAGACAGAAGATGTCCGGTATGTTGTACCTCACACTGACTGAGGAAGATGAGGTCATAGAAATCTGGCTCTTCTGATGACCTATGCATGGTACCGTTTGCGATTTCGTAATGGTCGGTTGGAGTATGAGTGGTATACCTCATCTCCTCAGGGAATAAATATGTTTGAAAAATGTAATCAGCCGTATAACATAATTGCTTAGGTTGAACTACAAGAAATAATGATTGATGATACATTGTTTATAGTGCTCTAGTTGAATAACTAGTATACATGTTCTTCATATTCCTTATTGATTATATGTTTTGTTGTTCAATCAAGTTATAATTGAAATGATTGCCTAGAGAATTCTTCTCTACTTGGTTTATTCAATGAATAGCCTGCTATTAAATAATTATAATTCTACTGCTTAGCGTCATTCAATTATTTGCAATAACAATGCTTCTAGCGGAGAGTTATAACTCTCGCTAGGACAATTATCCAATTGTCTCACCCCCGTGGGATTCAACATTTTAGGTAGACATCGAGGACAAAGGAACCCATCAGTGGGTGAGCAGCGGTAGCAATAGCAGCAGCAACACCAGGGACAACAATGATCCTCAGGTGGAGACACTTTCTGTTAGGTCTTGTTTATAAAAAGTCCTATGTGTCGTCTCTATACTCTTAGGTCCTAGGAGTCATTAGATGTTTAATATAGATATGAGATTTTGGCGTAATGCCTCGAGATTTTTTATATATCTTGCCTTGTATAGTTAATAGGGCAGTTGATGTTGTGACTCTCGAGATGAGAAATCACATAGATGTGATGACGAATCAGTTTGTAAATAACTTCCCTTGCTTCTTTATGAAAGAGTTTCACGGTTTGTACATCTAAAAAAAGTTTTAATTTTTAGTGATTTTCAATAATTCCGCTGCTAATTAATCGCTTCC